>JALPQD010000270.1:452178-485839 GCA_023101885.1 Typhlomys cinereus
GAAACTTGCCACAGCAAATAATAGTTAAAACACTCCATATTCAAGATAAAGAAGTGGTGCTGAGAGCTTCGAGGAGAAAAAAAGTCACATTTAAAGGTAAACCTATTAAAATAAAAAATGACTTCTCCGGCTGGAGAGGTGGCTAGGGGTTAAGCCTCACTTGCAGGTGGAAGGTCCTGAGTTCGGATCCCAGACCCACGTATAGACGCCATGCAGAAACGGAGGTGGCCTGTGCTTCTGGTCCTGGTAGGTGGTGCCTGGAATCCTGGGGCAGAAGGAGGTGGAGGCGCCCATGGTAGTTTGCGAATTCGTCCGTGGTTTACAAATACACAGACACACACACACACACAAAGAGACAAACACACACACACACACACACACACATGCACATACACACGCACAGTGCACAGTTGAATAAATAATAATAAAAAATTAAAAAATGAATTCTCAATGGAAACAGTAAAAGCAAGAAGAGCTTGGAGAGAAGTACTTCAAGTATTGAATGAGCAAAAATGTCACCCAGGATGATATGCCCTGCAAAAATGTCATGATCAAGGGAGAAAAAAAGTTCTTGGACAAAGACAACTTGAAGGCGTACATGTTATCAAACCAGACCTTCAAAAAATGCTAGAAGTGATACTAAAGCTTGAAGAAAAAAACTAGCATATCGAGGGGGACAGAAGGAAAGATAATACCACCAAAACCTAAAAGCCAAAACAAAAAACCACTAAAATTAAAAAAATGTCTGGAATTAAAAATAATTTTTCATGATAACATTAATATCATTACAATATCTCATCAATCAAGACACAGATTCAAAAAGGGATTAAAAATCACACCCATCAATCTGTTCCCTGCAAAAAATCACCTCATCAAAAAAGATAGGACATTCTAAAAAAAAAGGCTGGACCAAAATTGTGAAAACTTATGGAACCAGAAAACAGGCAGGGGTAACCATTATGCCATCGCACAAAGTGGGCTTCAAACAAAAAAAAAAAATTGTAAGAGGCACAGATGGAGACTACATTTTAGTCCCAGGTACAACCCACCAGGAAGACTTCACAATCCTGATATATATGCACCTAATACAGACCCCTCCACATTCATTAAGCAAACCCTACAGCTATAAAGTGAGAAATTAACCCCCAAACGAAATTCTTGGAGATTTCAACACCACCCTCTCAACATGGGAGAAGATCAAAAAGTCAAAAACTTAACAGAGACACTTTGGAACTGAATCAAACCCTGAAAGAAATGGAACATACAGACTCTATTGAACTTTTCACCCACGCACCAAAGAATACACATTTTTCTCAGCAGCACAGGAACTTTCTCCAAAATAGATCACATATGGGCCACAAAAATCTCACATATACAGGAAATTTGAAATTCTAGACTGTACCCTATCAGACCACCAGGCCTAAAGCTGGACATCCACAACACAACAAACAACAGAAATACACTAACTCCTGGAAACTAAACACTATGATGCTGAATGAGATTTGATTCAGGAAGAAATTACAAAGGAAATTCAGTATTTCCTGAAAGTGAATGATAATGAAAATACAACTTGCCAAAATCTTTGGAACACAATGGAAGCTGACTTAGAGGTAAGTATAGCTCTTATGCCTACATCAAAAAAAGGAAACAACACTAATAAATAATTTAACAATGCAGCTTAAAGCTTTAGAGACATAGAGCAATCGATCCCAAAAGCATGAGAAGAGAGGAGATTAGCAAAATAAGAGGAAAATAGCCAAACTAAGATTAGGAAACATACAGAAAATCAACCAGTCAAAAAGCTGGTTCTCTTAAAAAAATCAGAGATTGATAAACTCCTAGGTAAATTAACCAAAAGCAGGGAAAAGAAAACACAAATTAACAAAATTAGAAATGAAAATGGAGTCATCACTACTAATACCCAAGAAATCAGAGAATTATAATGTCATATTTCAAAAACTTATACTATGTGAAATTTGACAAAACACAAGAAAGGAGTGAATTCCTAAGTACACAACTTATCTAAATGAATCAGGAAGTTGTGGATTATTTAAATATCCTATAACATATGAAGAATGAGGAAGTAGTCTCGAATCTTCCCAACAAAAATGTCCAGGCACAGATGGATTCATCACAGGGTTCTACCAGGAGCTAATAACACCAATACTTCTTAAACTCTTCCATTACCTAGCAAAGGAAAGAACAATACCAAATTCTTTCTGTGAAACTAAAATGTCTTAATCCCAAACTTAATAACATTACACTTAAAACAGGAAACTCCCGGCCAATCTCTTTGATGAACACAGATGTAAAGATTCTAACAAAGTCCTAACAAATAGGATTCAAAAACATATCAAAAAGATCATTCATGGGAATCAAGTAGCCTTTATCCCAGGCAAATGGTTGGTTCAACATATGAAAATCAATAAATGTAATTCACTATAAAATCAGTCCAAAATCCAAGATCACATGACACCTCAATAGATCCAGAAAAACTTGGACAAGATCAACAGCCCTTTATGATCAAAACCATAAAGACGATGGAGAGGAAGGAACCTTTATCAATATAATAAAAACGTCTAAAAAACAAACAGCAAGGATTTTACCAATGGGGATAAATTAAAGCATTCCCGCTTTGATCAGGAACTGACAAGGCTGTCCACTCTCACCACTTCTATTCAATATGTACTTGAAGTCTTAGCTGAAGCCATAAGACAAGAAAGGGATATAAGAGGGATTCAAATCCGCAAGGAAGAAGTCAAGCTATCCCTATTTGCAGATGACATGATCTTATACCTGAGTGATCCCAAAAACTCCACCAGGAAGCTCCTGGAACTAATTGAGAAGTTCATCAGGGTGGCAGGATACAAAATAAATGTGCAAAAATCAGAGGCCTTCCTATATGCCCAGAATGAAAGAAGTGAAAAAGCCTTGAGAGAAACAATCCCCTTTACTATAACCCCTAAAAAAATGAAAAACCTTGGTATAAACCTAACCAAGGAGGTAAAAAGATCTTTACAATGAAAACTTTAAAACCCTAAAGAAAGAAATAGCAGAAGACACCAGAAGGTGGAAAGACCTCCCATGTTCCTGGATTGGTTGAATCAACATTGTAAAAATGACGATCCTACCAAAGGCAATATACAAATTCAATGTTACACCAATTAAAATCCCAAAGCAATTCTTTAAAGAAGTTGATCAAATAATCTCTAATTCATGGAGGCACAAAAGACCAGGATAGCAAAGACAATCCTGGATAACAAACACTGCTGGAGGTATTACCATACCAAACCTTAGTTTATACTACAAATCATAGTTATAAAAACTGCTGGTACTGGCTCCAAAATAGACCACACATCAATGGATAAGGGTTGAAGACCCAGATATAAGCCCACACAATTACAGCCATTTGGTCTTTGACAAGGGGCCCAAAAATCCAATGGAAAAAGAACACCATCTTAACCAATGGTGCAGGCAAAACTGGATGTCAACATGCAGAAGATTAAAACAGGACCTGTATTTGTCACGATGTAAAGACTTAATTCCAAATAAATCAAGGACCTCAATATAAGGACAGAGACTAAAAACTTATTTGAAAGGGTGGGAACTCCCTCGAGCTGATTGGACTAGGCCCATAGTTCCTAAACAAATCCAATAACACAGTCACTACAACCAACACTCAACAGATAGGATCTTATGAAATTAAAGAGCTTGTGTTCAGATAAAAAGATGTAACTCGAGCACAAAGGAAACCCACAGAATTGGAGAAAATCTTAGCTATCTTCATATCTGACAGAGCTTATTATCCAGATTACACAAAGAACTTAGAAAACAAACATGAAAGAAACAAAAGGCCCAATAAAAATGGGCCTTGGATCTTAAAAGAAACTTTATCAGGGACGAAATTAAAATGTCTAACAAATATCTTAAAAAATTCTGCGCATCTTAGCCATCAGGGAAATGCAAATCAAAACTTCCCTGAGATATCATCTCACCCTGGTCAAGATGGCAAAAATCCAAAATACAAACAACACCAAAGGCTGGATTGAATGTGGAGAGAAGGGAACTCTCCTACATTGCTGGTGGGAATGCAGATCATACAGCCACTTGACACGGTGTCTGGCGATTTGTAAAAATGTTAAAGATTAAATGCCATATGATCTGATATTCCACTTTTGGAATAATCCCCACACGGTGAAAATTTACCTCGATAGCACAAGCACGACCATGTTCATAGCAGCACTGTTTACAATAGCAAAGTCATGGAATCAACCCAAGGCCCAACAGTAGACGATTGTCTAAGGAAAATGTGGTTCATTAATGCAATGAAATACTACTCAGTAATCAAAAATGGTGAATTAATGAAATTTGCCAGAATGTGGATGGAATTAGAAAAAATTATATTGAGTGAAGTTACCCAGACCCAGAAAATTAAGTACCCTATGTACTTTGTATAGATGCTAGTACTAACCCACTGTGTGACACACTCAAAGATAAATCTCTGCAATACCTACAGTAATTGCAAAGATTATAAGCAAGGATGGAAGGGAAAGGAGGGGCCCTGTGAGAAATAAGGAGATAGTGGATCATGCTACAGCAGAGAAAATAGGCCACCATGAAGGACTGCAAGTAAGTATGAGATATTGGTTGGGTTCGCAGAATTTTCTTACTGGTCATTATATCTGATGGGGTATGACATCACCAGAAAGGGAGCCATAGAGTCTGGCAGATATAGGTAACCATCCTGCAAATGGGAGAATGACACTCCCCTCTCACAGCATTCTCCTACTTTTATTCCATCTCTTTGAATCTAATCTTATAATAAGACTATTTTAACAGCCTTTTTTCTGGCCAGAGGGAGACACCAAATACCCATCAGGATGGTGTCAAGGATGGAGCAGGAGCAGTAAAACTGAAAAAAAAGTCAAAAACCATAATTCAGAAAATCAGAGACTTTATATCAACCACCTAAAACCAGGCCACCCTAATCTCTCCCCACTTCAAACTCAGGGAAATTTGTGGAAGAGGAGGCAGTAAGATTGTAGAGCGCTAAAGATGGGGAAGAGCAATGATATGCAAGATACTCATACAAGTTAGGGCCAAAGTATTCATAATAGGATTTCATGACCTGTGCCATAACCAACATATCACTGAATCCCCAAAGTCCAGCATGGATCACACATTAGGATCCTTAGAGGCAGAGATTAATAGCCACGATAGTGTTCCTATACATAAGGGTAACACAAAAAAGAACTATAGGCAATGCCACTGAATCTGTATACTCATCAGAGAGGAGGACCAAGAAGGAAGTTTGACATGCACAGGGAAGTTGCTCCAGAATGGGGGACCTGGCACCTGAAGGGCCTGCAAGTACGTAATACCGCACACACAGCGCAGCGCGCACTCACGCACACACACACACGAGAGTCCGACCACATTGTTCTGAAGACTACGGTGCCCAAGCATTTTGTTTTTATGTATTATACAGACACGCGCACGCAGTCGGCCCCATTAGGTTGGCAGATATAAGTAAGGTAACCATCCTGCAAATGGGAGACTGACACTCCCCTCTCACGCATTCTTACTTTTATTCCATCTACCTTTGATCTATCTTATAATAAGACTATTTTAACAGCTTTTTCTCTGGCCAGGGGGGAGCATCAATACCCATCAGGATGGGCAGCAAGGGAGCAGGAGCAGAAAATGAAAAAAAATCAACAAACCCTAATTCAGAAAATCAGAGACTCTCTCATCAACCACCTAACCAGGCCAGCCTAATCTTCCCCACTTAAAGCTCAGGGAAATTTGTGGAAGGGAGGGTAAGATTTAAGAGCCTAATGATGGGAAGAGCAATGATATGCAAGATACTCATACAAGTTAGGGCCAAAAATATAACAAATAGGACTTTGCATGACCTGTGCAATGACCAGACATATCATTGACCCCAAAGTCTCAGCATGGATCACAGGCACTAGGATCCTTAGAGGCAAGATTAACAGCCACAGTGTTCCTATACAAAGGGCAAAAAAGACTCTAGGCAATCCCTGACTCTTACACCTCATCAGAGAGAGGACCAGAGAAGTTTGACATGCACAGGAAGGTGCTCCAGGAATGGGGGGGGGTGGGCAATGGGGAAAGGGAAGGAGAGGAGGGAAAGGAAGGGAAAAAGGGGGGAAGAACAAGAGGTCCGGGTGGTGTGGAGGGAGAGAGGGAGGGGAATGGGGTACTTATCAACTTTGTATGATTTGAAGAAAGAAATAAAAAAATTTGTGTGCACACAACTGTATTCTGAGTCAACATGTGCCAGTTGGATGCACTGAAAGAAGGCTTAGTTGTCAGCTGTGAGAGAAAGCCACAGAAGAATCACATCGTGCTATGGACAGCTTTAGGGACAGGTGATATTACTGACATAGATGTAGAAGACAGAGAGAGAGTTGTTGAGTGGAAGCCAAAGCTCTACTTTGAACATTTGAGTTTAATATATATTTTACAACTATATGTGTACATCTGAGGAGATGGCAGCCTGGAGAGGCACACTGAAGGCCTGGGAGAGTGACAGAAGGAAGGACAAGACAAGGCCACTAGAGTGCCACTGCATAGTATTTAAAGGTTCATGGCTGCATTGGAGAATTGCATATGTGGAATCTAAGAAATAAAATATGCCTATTATTATTTAAATTCTACCTTTTCTTCCTTTGCTAATGATTTCAATTTTTTCTAATCTAAATATAAAATATATAAATATCCTGTTTACTAAAAATAAAATAATAGATTTTTCTACCCAAATTTTATGAAGTTGTGGCCATTTGAGTATTTTGCTGTACTCATTTCAAGTAAACTGCAAATAAAGTACAGTCCTACAACTCAAAAAAAAAAAAAAAAAAAAAAAGAAATAAAAAAATTTAAAAAAGAAAAAAAATTATGTAATATAATCCCTTACAAGGTAAGCCACTATCAAGATCAACAGGTAAGGAGAGTAAGGATCCTAGAAGGTAAAGTGTTTTAGGTTGTGGTGTGAGTATCATAACCAAAATCGAAAACTTTGTAACTTGCACCTTCTAATCCATATGCAGTGGTTGTCCATAATGGACAGAATATGTCTAGCACCATTCTTTTCTGGAGATTTATCATTTTATGATATAATAATGCTCACTTTAGGTTATGCAAAAATCTTTTTTATAATAACGTGAAGTATTTTTTGGACAGAAATTGGAGGAG
The DNA here is from genome assembly GCA_023101885.1 of Typhlomys cinereus. Taxonomy (NCBI): domain Eukaryota; kingdom Metazoa; phylum Chordata; class Mammalia; order Rodentia; family Platacanthomyidae; genus Typhlomys; species Typhlomys cinereus. The sequence goes on from JALPQD010000270.1 coordinate 459,397, forward strand.
AATTTCTATAGGAGAGAATTTCTCTCTGGTTTTAACAAAATGAGGTAGAACTTGGTGGGAACAATGTAACCTAGCAAACCTGCATTAGAAGCCAAGATGTAGAAGACCTCCACCACCACCATTATCTTCCACTTGGTGCTGTAAAAGGGAGAAAGTTGACCCACACACTGCAGAACACCAGCATGCTGAAGGTAAGGAACTTGGCTTAATTGAAGGTGTCAGGAAAGTTCTGGCCAGAAAAGCTGCAGTGAAGCTCCCCAGGGTCATAGAGCCCAGGTATCCAAGACATAGTAGAAGACAGTGACAGAGCCCTAGTTGCACATGATGATGATGTGTCCATGTTCAGATTGTACATCCTATTCCACAAAGGAAGGAGATGTTCCCAGCCACACTCCACAGAGAATGAGTTAAGATGATGGTACAGATGGGAATGATGAATTTAGGTGTCCCTGAGACCAGCAACTATCTCAACCTTCTTCCTGAAGCAGTGACCTAGAAGGCCAGAAGCACTATAATAGTTTTGGCCAAGACAATAGACACAGCCACTGTGAAAACAACTTCAAATGTGATCTGTTGCAGGATACAGGTGGCCATGTTGGGGTGTCCAATGCAGAGCAAGGAGCAGAGGAAATAGAAGGTGATGGAGATGAGCAAGATGTAACTGAGAGGGTGGTTATTGGCCATCATTATTGTTGTGGTGCTTCACAAAATCTACAAGCACTACAAGAGCTGTGAGTGCAGAAAAGCTCAGGGTCATGCAGGCCAGAGCAATACCCAAGAGGTCTTCAATAACCAAATATTTGAGACAGTGGTTTTTCTCTGGGTTGGCATAGTGGTCATCTGGACATGGTATACACTGTTCTATGCCTAGTGCAGAAAACAGAGTGTCATCTATTCAGGTTTACCTTTCTCTCTCAATTACAGGTAAACTTAAATAAATGCTTAGCAAAGTTATGAAAATGTATACTGTTTCCTTACTTTTTGGTGTGTATACAGAGGTATGTTCTCATATGTCATGGCATATGTGTGAAAGACACATGAGTCCCTTCACATGTCCTTCACTTATAACATTGTTTCCATTCAGGACTGCCTCACTCTTATGTAACACACTCTCTTTGCTTTTCTAAACTAGGAATAGGAATTTTGTAGGTTGTAATTAGTAAGGATTTTCCTGTCTCAACCTTCCCTTTTTTCATGGGACAACTGAGAATACAGACAGATACTGTCACAGCAGGCTTTGCATATGATATTTGTATTTAAACTTGAGTTCTCTGGCTTATGTTGCAAGCACATTATTCAAGAAGCTATGTATTCTTTTTCAATATAGATGTTAGAAAAGCTGATTGTGATGTACTTATGCTTCTCAGTTTATAACTCTTTCCTGTTTACAGAAATGAAGCACTTAAACTTTCTTTTTATTTATCACACACACACACACACACACACACACACACACACACACACACATAACATTTCATTACCTTTCAAGATGGAAAAATACTTCATATTTGTGTGTATGGGTGTGGACCTACATACATGCCTGTGTGCCTGTAGAGGCTCAACGGTGACCTCCCGAATCACCCTGAATTGTTCTACCTTTTTTAGTATTGTTCTGGTTTTTCCCAGGCTCTACCTTCTAAAACTGAATGTTCAGGCTGCTCCCATTTCTTCCCAAACATTTTTATCTGAGATCTGGGATCTAACCACTAGTGAGCTTCCTTGATTTAACCCTGAGCCATTTCAGTACTTCCTGTGTGTTTTACATTCAGAAAGCTAATTGGAGTTTTATATAAAATAATATAGAGTGGTAATTAATAAATACCTAAATTTTTTTCATAGTTCTGTGAAGTATATAGGTTAAGATGAAATAGGTAGCTGGCTGAGTGCATGTTGCCATAAACCTTGGTGCCTCACAGTGTGCACGCACCATTCTCATGTGCTCACATGACAATAGAAACGTGTAAATTCTCCCCCATTCCTATTCCTAAAGTGTGAAAACGCTTTTAATGAAGGTGTGATCTGCATGACATTGTTAGGACACAATGACAACATTTCTTGCTGCACACTGGAACTTATTGCAGTGATTTATATTTTCACTAGAACTGCCCAATTGTTAGCCTACCTACATTTCAACATGGAAGGTGAAATGTCTCAAGGGGCACAACACCTTCCTGTAGAGGTAATGATGTGGCCACAGGAGCTGCTTTCTTTACTGATATACCTACTGATTCATCCTCCAGCAAGGCTCTGGTCACATTGGGAAACCCAGAGGAAGGTCATTGATCTACACATTTTAAAAGATTTCAGTGCAGGAAAATACTTTTTGGGAAAAAAATGGTTTACAAAAATAAATAATGGAGTAAAAAATTTCATAAACTCATTATATTCATGCATTAGTCTATCAATGAATAAAAGCAAATTTAGAATTATTCAGCACCAATGCTCTTACAGTGAAAATATGAAATGAATTTTTCAAGTGTACATCCTGGGTCACAATATTGGTCACATTCAGCATATAAGTAAATTAAGAAAGTTTTTTTTTTAACATTTTTTGTTCCCGCTGTTGTCCTGGTGTAGATCAGAAAAGACAAGCAATCTAAGGACTGTCTCCTGAAGGTACATGCCCACCTGTCTCATTGGAGATCTCATTATCTGGACACGGAGTACAATCAAAACAACAAACAGGCCTTCCTTCCTGGTGAGATTTCCTGAGACCAGGTCTGCAAGTCACACTGCACACAGAGGTCAGAACCTGAGAAAAGTTAGACACTTACCAGGAAAAGCTTGATGTTCCTGGGACTTCTTTTCATGTAGATTGTGTTGACACCCTTCATCATTGATGGAGTTGTTGTCTATAGACATACAACTTAATAGAATTATCACACACATTTATTGCATTGAATAATAACCAATACATGACTACTTAAAAACCAAGTAGAAACAAGCCAGCCTACTCTCTTCCCATCCTAAAGCTCAGGGAAATTTGAGGAAGAGGGGGTGGTATGATTGTAAGAGCCTAAAGATGGGTAGGAACAATGATATATGCAAGATACTCCATACAAGTTAGAGCTGAAATAATCATAATAGGACTTTGCATGACCTGAGCAATGACCAACATATCATTGACACCTCAAAGTATAGCATGGATCACAGGCACTAGGATCCTTAGAGGCAAGAGATTAACAGCCACAATAGTGTTCCTATACTAAAGGGTAACACAAAAAAGAGCTTTAGGTAATGCAACTGAGTCCTTACACCTCATCAGAGAGGAGGACACAGAGGAAAGTTTGTCATGCATACTAAAGGATGCTCCAGGATTTGGGAAGGAGCATAATGGGAGAAAGGAAGGGAGGGGGAAAAGGAAAGGGGAAAAGGGGGGAAGGAGCAAAGGTATCCAGGGAGGGTAGAGGGAGGGAAGGGAATGGGGTGCTTATCAAGTTTGTATGAGTGGAAAAATAAAAGAAACTTGAACAAAAACGAATACCAATTATAAACATTGTGCCAAAGTCCATCTATTAAAATTTCACTATGTTGACCACATACAACAGCATGGAAAACTTCCCTAACCTGGTACCATGGGAACAGCTACTACCTTCATATCAAATGTGATGCCTTCTGACTATATCCTCCCACCTGTCTCCTCCCCGTGGTCCACAGCGGCATGTCTTCTAACAAATCCAGCTGTTAGTCACATGGGAGGTGTACGACTTTCACCTTGAGCCCAAGGCCTTCAGAGAAATTCCAGATGTCACACTCTTCATCTAATTTCTTATTTTCCTTCATATAACCAGTTTCTCCAAGAGGATTAGTGAACTGAATGTTCCTCAAGTTATATTGAAGCTAAAAGACACAAATCTGTTTATATTTAAATGAGTAAGCAACCAGGAAAGGAAGAAAAGAATGACTAATATTGTCGTTAAACCCGTCTTCAAAATGCAATTTTGGAGCTATCTTTATTGTAACACTAGTCCAGAATAATGGTTAACACAAGGTCTTTTAATTTTTAAACATTTTTCCTAGTTTTATAAGCATATTGTGTAATTTTCCCTGTTCCCCATCCTGCCCCATTTTCTCTCTCCCCTCTTTTCCTGCCACTCTTCCCTTTATCAATTCATCCAACTTCCTGCTACATTCCTGTATGTCTGCTTCTACATTTTTATCTCAATAGATTTAAAAAATATTTTATGTGCTTATCTTTGGTGTATCTGCTTGTGTGTGTGTGTGTGTGTGTGTGTGTGTGTGTGTGTGTGTGTGTTTTCAGTGCACCCATCACAGTGTCATAGGAGTTCACTGGACATTGTTCATTTAGCTTGTATATGTTTGTACATTTGTGGGAGGGGGCCTGCCTATGCATCATCAGAAAACAATCACCTTTCATTACTTGGGATCTTGGGAAGAAATTCAAGTAGTCTTATATGGAGATATGAACATTTCTCCATGGGTCATTTTAATTGCTCAAATTATCTCTTTTAGTTTTAAATAGAAGTTTTCCATTGGGAAATCTATCTAAAGAAATGCTCACGCAATATGAGTTAAATAGATTTATAATAAAAATTTGATTATATACATGTTTTAAGATTGTTCTGATGTTATAATCATGAGGTCTTATGGGCTTACTACTTAGTAGAATGAGCAAATATTTTTATCACATTGAATAATATCCTATGAATGAATACTTAATAAACAAGTTGAAACATTGTGCCAAAGCCAATCTATTAAAATTTCACAATGATGATCCACAAACAACGGCATGGCAAACTTCTCTAACTTGGTGCCATGGGAACAGCTGCTACCTTCAGGTCAAATGTGAAGCCTTCTTTTTTTTTTTTTTTTTTTTTTTTTTCACTTGTAAAATTTCTTTTTATTTTATTTTTTTTTTTTATTAAAAATTTAATTATACATTTTAAAATTTTTTACCAGTTCCCTCCCTCCCCCCTCCCCTTCCCCCAGTGTCTCCCCCCCAATTCCCAGAGAGTCCTTTATTGTGTGCGCCTAACTCTCCACTGGGTCCTCCTCTCCGATGACATATAAGGACCCAGTGGCATTTCCATAAGCCCTTTCTCTTGTTCCCTTTAATCATAAGATTACTACTATGGCTGTCAATCCCTTGCCTCCAGGGGTCTCGGTGCCCTTAACAGATGCTAGACTTTATGAGGGCAACAGTGCGCTGGACATTGCGCAGGGCATGCAAAGTTCCATTATGATTGCTTTGGCCCCAACTATTGTTGAGAATCTTGCAAATCGTTGCTCCTCCCATCCTTTTGCTCTTACAATCTTACCGCCCCCTCTTCCGCAAATGTCCCTGAGCTCCAGGATGGGGAGAGATTAGGCTGTCCTAGTTCTATGTGATTGATATAGAGTCTCTGAAGTTCTGGATTGTGGTTTGTTGATTTTCTTTTGCAGTTTTTCTGCTCCTGCAATTCCCTTCACTCCATTCTGCTGGGCACTGTATGTCACCCCCTGGCCAGAGACAAAAAGCTGTTAAACTGGAGTCTTGTTGTAATAGCACATTCAAGGGTAGATGTAATAAGAGTAGGAAACCTCACTGAGGGCGGGGTCCATTACCCATTTGCACAATGATTACTTTTTATCTGCTAGACTATATGCCCTCCCCTTCTGGTGAGATCAGGAAAGAACGTCTGTGAACTTAACCAGGTTTCTCATTACTTACTTGCAGACCTTGATGGAGGCCTATTTTCTCTGCTGCAACATGGTCTCCTCTCTCCTTGTTTCTGGTGTGGCCCTCCTAACCCATCTCTCTTGTTCATAATCCTTGCAATTACTGTGTTACATAGGTTTACTTTTGAGTGTCCCAATGTGGGCTGGGCGAGTTTGGTACTAGGAGCCACCTATTAGGGAGTACATACGGCGCTTAATTTTCTGGGTTTGGGATACTTCACTTAATATAATTCTTTCTAATGACATCCATTTCCCAGCAAATTCCAGTAATTCATCATTTTTGATGGCTGAGTAGTACTCCATTGTATAGATGTACCACAGTTTCCTTATCCACTCGTCAACTGTTGGACATTTAGGTTGATTCCATGACTTTGCTATTGTAAACAGTGCTGCTATGAACATGGTCGAGCTTGTGCTATCGAGGCGAACCTCTGCTGCTTGGGGGGTTATTCCCAAAAGTGGGATAGCAGGGTCATACGGCATTTCAATCTTTAATTTCTTTAAGAATCTCCAGACGGCTCGCCAGAGTGGCTGTATGAGCCTGCATTCCCACCAACAATGTAGGAGAGTTCCCCTCTCCCCACATCCTCTCCAGCATTTGTCGTTGTTTGTACTGTGGATTTTTGCCATCCTGACCGGGGTGAGATGATATCTCAGGGAAGTTTTGATTTGCATTTCCCTGATGGCGAAGGAAGTGGAGCATTTTTTAAGATAATTGTTAGACATTTTAATTTCATCCCTGGTAAAGTTTCTTTGAAGTTCCAGGGCCCATTTTTTAATTGGGCCAGTGTTTTCCTTGGAGTTTAATTTTCTAAGTTCTTTGTGCACTCTGGACAGTAGAGCTCTGTCAGATATGTGGTTAGTGAAGATTTTCTCCCATTCTGTGGGTTGCCTTTGAGCTCGTGCGACAATCTCTTTATCTGAACAGAAGCTCTTTAATTTCACAAGATCCCAACTGTTGAGAGTTGGTAGCAGTGACTGTGCCATTGGATGTCTGTTTAGGAAGTGTTGGCCTAGCCCAATCAGCTCGAGGGAGTTCCCTATCCTTTCAACTATGGCTTTTAAAGTCTCTGGCCTGATATCAAGGTCCTTGATCCATTTGGAATTAAGTCTTGTACATGGTGACAAGTACGGGTCCAGCTTTAATCTTCTGCATGTGGAGATCCAGTTTTGCCAACACCATTTGTTGAAGATGCTGTTCTTTTTCCATTGGATTCTTTGGGCCCCTTTGTCAAAGACCAAGTGGCTGTAACTTTGTGGGCTTATATCTGGGTCTTCAATCCTTATCCATTGATCTGTGTGTCTATTTTGGAGCCAGTACCAGGCTGTCTTTATAACTATGGATTTGTAGTATAGACTTAGGTTTGGTATGGTAATACCTCCAGCTGTGTTTTTGTTACTCAGGATTGTTTTTGCTATCCTGGGTCTTTTGTGCCTCCATATGAACTTTGAGATTGTTTGGTCAACTTCTTTGAAGAATTGCTTTGGGATTTTGATTGGTATAGCATTGAATCTGTATATTGCCTTTGGTAGGATGGTCATTTTTACAATGTTGATTCTGCCACTCCAGGAACAAGGGAGGTCTTTCCACCTTCTGGTGTCTTCTGCAATTTCTTTCTTTAGGGTTTTAAAGTTTTCATTGTAAAGGTCTTTTACCTCCTTAGTTAGGTTTATACCAAGGTATTTCATTTTTTTAGGGGTTATAGTAAATGGCATGGTTTCTCTCAAGGCTTTTTCACTTCTTTCATTCTGGGCATATAGGAAGGCCTCTGATTTTTGCACATTTATTTTGTATCCTGCCACCCTGCTGAACTTCTCAATTAGTTCCAGGAGCTTCCTGGTGGAGTTTTTGGGATCACTCAGGTATAAGATCATGTCATCTGCAAATAGAGATAGCTTGACTTCTTCCTTGCCAATTTGAATCCCTCTTATGTCCCTTTCTTGTCTTATGGCTTCGGCTAAGACTTCAAGTACAATATTGAATAGAAGTGGTGAGAGTGGACAGCCTTGTCTTGTTCCTGATCGAAGTGGGAATGCTTCCAATTGTTCCCCATTGAGCATAATCCTTGCTGTGGGCTTGTTGTATACAGCTTTTATTATATTGATAAAAGTTCCTTCCATTCCTACTGTCTCTAGCGTTTTGATCATAAAAGGCTGTTGGATCTTGTCAAAAGCTTTTTCTGCATCTATCGAGAGTATCATGTGGTCTTGGACTTTGGACTGGTTTACATGATGAATTACATTTATTGATTTGCGTATGTTGAACCAACCTTGTGTGCCGGGGATGAAGCCTACTTGGTCCCCATGAATGATCTTTTTAATATGTTTTTGAATCCGATTTGCTAAGACTTTGTTGAGAATCTTTGCATCTGTGTTCATCAGGGAGATCGGCCTATAGTTTTCTTTTTTAAGTGAATCTTTATTAGGTTTTGGGATTAAAACGATATTAGCTTCATAGAAGGAATTTGGTAGTGTTCCTTCCTTTGCTATTTGATGGAACAGTTTAAGGAGTATTGGTGTTATTAACTCCTTGAATGTCTTGTAGAACTCTGTGCTGAATCCATCTGGTCCAGGACATTTTTTGGTGGGAAGATTCGAGATTACTTCCTCAATTTCCTTATATGTTATAGGACTATTTAAGTAATTCACAACTTCCTGATTCAATTTAGGTAAGTTGTGTTTACTTAGAAATTCATCCATCTCTTTTGTGTTGTCAAACTTCACAGAGTATAAGTTTTTGAAATATGATGTTATAATTCTCTGGATTTCTTGGGTATCCGTAGTGATAACTCCATGTTCATTTCTAATTTTGTTAATTTGGGTTTTCTCTCTCTTGCTTTTGGTTAGTTTAGCTAGGGGTGTATCAATCTTGTTGATTTTTTCAAAGAACCAGCTTTTCGATTTGTTGATTTTTTCTATCGTTTTCTTAGTCTCGATTTCAGATATTTCTCCCCTTATTTTGCTAATCTCTTCTCTTCTACTGCTTTTGGGATCAGATTGCTCTAGTTTCTCTAAAGCTTTAAGCTGCATTGTTAAGTTGTTTATTTCTGATGTTTCCATTTTTTTGATGTGGGCATTAAGAGCTATGAACTTACCTCTTAGAACAGCTTTCATTGTGTCCCAGAGATTTTGGTAAGTTGTATTTTCGTTATCATTCACTTTCAGGAAATCTTGAATTTCCTTTTTAATTTCTTCCTGAATCCAGTTCTCATTCAGCATCATAGTGTTAAGTTTCCAGGAGTTAGTGTATTTTCTCTTGTTTGATGTGTTGTGGATGTCCAGCTTTAGGCCGTGGTGGTCTGATAGGGCACAGGTTAGAATTTCAACTTTCTTGTACATGTGTAGATTCATTTTGTGGCCCAATATGTGATCTATTTTGGAGAAAGTTCCGTGTGCTGCTGAGAAAAATGTGTATTCTTTGGTGCGTGGGTGAAAAGTTCGATAGAGATCTGTGAGGTCCATTTCTTTCAGGGTTTGATTAAGTTCCAAAGTGTCTCTGTTAAGCTTTTGACCTGTTGATCTATCCCATGTAGAGAGGGCGGTGTTGAAGTCCCCAAGAATTATCGTTTGGAGGTTGATTTCTTGCTTTAGACGCTGTAGGGTTTTCTTAATGAATGTGGAGGGGCCCGTATTGGGTGCATATATGTTCAGTATTGTGAAGTCTTCCTGGTGAATTGTACCTCTGACTAAAATGTAGTATCCATCCGTGTCTCTTATAATTTTTTTTGGTTTGAAATCCACTTTGTCTGATAGCATAATGGCTACCCCTGCCTGTTTTCTGCTTCCATTTGCTTGTAGAATTGTTGACCAGCCTTTTATTTTTAGAGCGTGCCTATCTTTTGTGGTGAGATGGGTTTCCTGCAGGCAGCAGATTGATGGATTGTGATTTTTAATCCAAGTTTGTAATCTGTGTCTCTTGATCGGTGAATTAAGTCCATTAACATTTAGTGTTATAATGGAGAAACTATTGTTAATTCCAGACATTTATTATGTTTAGTAGCTTTTATAAGTATATTGCTTCGCTTTTAATGGTGTTATATTTGCCTTCTGCTCTCCTGGATATGCCTGTTTTTTTCTTCACGCTTGAGTATCATTTCTAGCAGTTTTTGAAGGCCTGGTTTGGTGGCCATGTATCCCTTAAAGTTGTCTTTGTGCTGGAAAATTTTTCTTTCTCCCTCGATCATGACTGATAGTTTTGCAGGGTAAATCAGCCTGGGTTGACATTTTTGCTCATTCAATACTTGAAGTATGTCTCTCCAAGCTCTTCTTGCTTTTACTGTTTCGACTGAGAAGTCATTTGTTATTTTAATAGGTTTGCCTTTAAAAGTGACTTGTTTTTTCTCCCTTGAAGCTCTCAGCACCAGTTCTTTATCTTGAATGTGGAGTGTTTTAACTATTATTTGCCGCGGTGTGCTTCTAGTTTGGTCGTATCTGTTTGGGGTGCGGAATGCCTCTTGTATATGAATGGGCCTCTCTTTCTTTAGATGAGGAAAGTTTTCCTTGATGATCGTTTGAAAAATTTCCTCAGGGGTGGTATTTTGAGATTCTTGCTCCGGTATTCCATGAATACGCATGTTAGGCTTCTTCAGGGTGTCCCATATCTCTTGGATATTTCTCTCAAGTATCTTTTTGGCTTTAACAACCTCTTCCATTGAGCTGGCTAGTACTCCCACTTTATCTTCAAGGTCTGAAATTCTGTTTTCTGCTTCATTAGTTCTGTTGATAAGACTCTCTGTGGCGTTCTGGGTTGAAGATAACTTGTCTTTTAGCTCAGTTTTAAACTCTGCTTGAGTTTGTTTTAACTGTTCTATGCCACTTTTTGTTTCTTGCACTGTTTTTCTCAACTCCTCCAGATGTCTGTTGTGTTCCTCTTCAAAGCGATTGATTCGATTATGTAATTCCTCCCGGATTTCCTCTTTCATAGTATTGAACATGGTAATGATCATATTTTGAAAGTCGTTATCCTGGGTCAGGCTTTCTTGGCCTTTTTCCGCGGGTTTGTTCTTTTTGGAGTCTAACATTATGGGATTAATTTCTTCAGTGGGAGATTTGTTTACTTGAGTGTTGCTTCTCATGGATTTGCACTTTGACTTTGGCATTGTCATTTTAACTCTTAAGATCTCTCAATTTCACTAAACTGAATTATTTGGCCTGGGGTACTGGTGGGCGGGGCCTGAACGGGGACTTACCTAGGGAGCGGGGTGAGGCCCGGGTGGACCGCGTGCGTGTCCTGACTGGCGGAGCGGGGTGGGGCGAAAAGGGAGGATGGGCGCAGGGGGAGGTGCTCCTCGTTCCCTGGGTCCCCGCGCGGCTCCGGCTGGATGGCGGGAGTCGGAGCCGGGTCCCCGTGGGCTGACCTGGGGTCCTAGAGCGCGCGTTGAGGCCCGGCTGGATCTCGCCTACGCGTCCCGACCGGCGGAGCGGGGGTGGGGCGAAAGAGGGAGGCTGCGCGCGTCGGCGTGGAGCTATTTAACCCGAGGGCAGCTGGGGCGGGGCCCGGGCGCAGGGGGAGGTGCTCCTCGTTCCCTGGGCCCCCGTGCGGCTCCGGCTGGATGGCGGGAGTCGGAGCCGGGTCCCCGTGGGCTGACCTGGGGTCCTAGAGCGCGCGTTGAGGCCCGGCTGGATCTCGCCTACGCGTCCCGACCGGCGGAGCGGGGGGTGGGGCGAAAGAGGGAGGCTGCGCGCGTCGGCGTGGAGCTATTTAACCCCAGGGCAGCTGGGGCGGGGCCCGGGCGCAGGGGGAGGTGCTCCTCGTTCCCTGGGCCCCCGCGCGGCTCCGGCTGGATGGCGGGAGTCGGAGCCGGGTCCCCGTGGGCTGACCTGGGGTCCTAGAGCACGCGTTGAGGCCCGGCTGGATCTCGCCTACGCGTCCCGACCGGCGGAGCGGGGGCAAATGTGAAGCCTTCTGACTAGATCCTCTGAACTGTTTCCTCGCCATGGCCCACTGCAGCATGTCTTCTGACAAACCCAGCTGTTGGTCACATGGGAAGTAAGGTGAGAACTGTCTTACTTTCACCTGGAGTCCAAGGACTTGGGGTAAATTCCAGATGTCATACTCTGCATCTAATTTCTTACTTTTCCTTCATTCAGTTTCTCCAAGAGGATTAGTGATCTGAATGTTCCTCTGCAGATCATGAGGCTAAAAGACACAAATCCACTTATAATTAAGTGTGTCAGGAACCAGGAAAGGAAGAGAAGAATGACTAATATTGTCCTTAACACCTTCTTCAAAATGCAATTTTTAAGCTTTCTTTGTTGTAAAACTAGTCCAGAATAATTGTTAAAACAATGTCTTTCAATTTTTCCCCTAGTTTTATAAGCATAGTCAGTAGTTTTCCTTATCCCATCCTGCCCCGTTGTATCTCTCACTTCTTTTCTTCCCATTCCTCCGTTCATCCATCCATCCTACTCCTTGCCACATTCCTGTGTCTCTGCTTCTACATTTTACCTCAATTGATTTAAAAAATGTATTTATGTGCTTATCTTTGGTGTATCTGCTTGTGTGTATATGTGTGTGTGTGTGTGTGTGTGTGTGTGTGTTCAGTGCACACATCAAGGTGTCATATGAATTCACTGGGCATTATTCGTTTAGCTTGTATATGTTTATACATTTGTGGGAATGATCTTGCCAAGGCACTATGATCCTTAGAGGCAAGGGATTAACAGCAACAATAATGTTCCTATACTAAAGGGGAACACAACAAAAAAGAGCTCTAGGCAATGCCACTGAGTCCTTACACCTCATCAGAGAGGAGGACCCAGAGGGAAGTTTGACATGCACACTATAGGATGCTCCAGGAATTGGGGGGGGGACACTGGGAGAAAGGAAGGTAGGTGGGAAAGGAAAGGGAAAAGATGGAGAGGGAGCAAGGGGATCCAGAGAGGGGTGGAGGGAGGGAGGGGAATGGGGTACTTATCAATTTTGTATGAGTGGAAGAAATAAAAAATAAAATTTAAAAAAATGGAAAAAAATTAATAGGTAAATAGATTCATAATAAAAAATTTGAATATATACTTGCTTAAAGGTTGTTCTGATGTTATACTCATGAGGCCTTATGGGCCTACTGTAATTGTGGAAAAACTTGAAATTCATGTTAGGTATCCCACTGAGCCATCAGTGAATTTTAGTTGCTTGAAGAACAAAGGACTCTGCAGATCTTTTTTAGGTTTCCATAAGAAGGCTGAACTTAAATACCATGTAATGAAAACATGTGATCACACACATGTTTGCTGTAACAAAAGTTCTTGTTCATGAGAATACATATACCTACATTTACTTCCTGTGAAGACAATAATGTAACCGTCTTGGTATTTATACAAAGGATTTTTGATAGGCAAAACACTCAGACCCTCTAGAGCATCACAGGCATGACACTGTATGAAATATTTGAGGATGCATTACCTTCCAACAGGCATCTATTTGTGGAAGGAGCATCTTGTGTAATGTATGGGCCATAGCATACACAGTGACTATATGTTGTAACTCTCGTCATTCATGACCAGAGCCAAAGCGTGTTGTGCGAACCGCTCCAATGAGACATTGGGTGCAAAATCATTCAATATTTCATAGTAAGGACATAACTACAGAACACTGAAAATTCTCCCATCCCAATTTTTCCAGAGAAATGCCCTCTTGGTATTTGAAAGTTTCAGTTTTTCAATAAATGTGTTAAAACCAGAAATCTCAGGTTGTTGCAGTAAGAAAAAGAAAATTTCTTGGTGTGAGTCAAGAATTACAACTCCTTCTTGTGATGACAACCCACTGTGAGGTGATGACTCCGATTCTCTTTGTGCCTAAATATTCCCATATTCTCTACCTTACAGGCAGATTGAGTCTATGTCATCATAAAGGATGCCAACATTGGCTGATGATGTCACAATTAGGTTGTAATATATTTCAGCTCTTACCTGTTACAACTCTGTGTTCATTGGGATCATAGTCACAAAGGCCAGAGTCCATGACTTTGCATCTCTCCTCTCAAGTCTGAGAAATACTGAATGCCTTGGTTATCATCTGAGATGACCAGTCCCACCCACATCCAGGTGAAATGAAGCATTAAAAGAAACCATGGCAAGGGTCAGACCTTTCTCAATGGGGATCTTCTGGCTCACGTAAGGAAACCTGTCATGGTCAGTCAGGATAGGATGGAATGTTTCATAGCAAATCTAAAGCACACAAAATACAGGAAGCAATATGAAGAGGAAGACTTATATGAATCACCAGCTAAGCATCAAAAAAAAAAAAAAGACTAATGGAGGGGGCTAGAGGGATGGCTCGGGTTAAGCCTCTGTCTTGCAAGCAGAGGGTCCTGAGTTCGGATCCTAGATCTCATATACAAACACCGGGCAGAAGCGAGGTGGCCTGTGCTTCTGGTTCTGATGGGCCGAGCCTGTGAATCTCTGGGCAGAGCAAAAAGGAGGTAAATACAGTACAAGATGATTCCCGAATTCACCCTTGGTTCTACACACACACACACACACACACACACACACACACATACACACACGCATGCGCACACGCACATGCACATGCACACACACACACACACACACACACACACAACTGAAAAAAAAAGGCAAACGGAAGTTGTAGGATGCAAAATTATCTTACTTTGTTTTTGAATTTATGTATCAATTGCCATGAATTTCTAGAAAATCACTGTCCACGCTTTAAAAAAAATCCCTTTACACATTTTCCTGTCCTTCCTCTGTATTTCAGAAATGGAAATATTGACATACAGTCAAACATTGCTATAAACTTTCACCTACACAGATCAGCACACTCATAGAAGCAGTGTCTCCTTTTACTCTCTCCTATAACCTGGGAAAAATAGGGAAAGAAAAAGCATTTTAACACTCACCACACACCCTCATCTGTGGACATACTCATTATTGCATAAATGGTTCCATTTTGGCAGTTCCTGACAATGTTACCCTAAAATTTTCTTTATGGCATTCATAGTTAAAACTATAATTTACACTAATTTTATTAATGTAGCTTATGATTTTTTAATATCACATAATGTCACAGTACTCTGAGAGAAAGCCACACCTAAGAGACACTTTGGGCAACAGATTTGGGTGTTGTTGAGCTCCTCAAATGTGTACTCCAATGCCAGCAGAGTGTTTCTGAAAGAGTGTTAACCTGAAAAGAGGGTATGATGATAATTAGTCATGGCTTTGGAAGCTTGAAAACCTCAAATTCAATACAAACAACTTTGCTTTGTAAATGATATTTATAGCCCGTGTGCATATTTTAAAATAATTGTCTGCAATATGAATGTGCTAAACATAAGGAATTTATATTTACATAAATGTTTACAACATTCCTGAGATGAAACTTTTATTAATCAGAGTTGTAAACATACGAATATTCATAAAGTTTCCATTTCTTAATTTTTTAATACAACAGCATAAATGTAACTCCATCCTTGTGCTTATGACCAAGACATTAGTAGGCAGTGATCTGACCATTGCTTGACCTTGGAATTCTCATTCACAAGAAATACGTCGAAAATGTGGTACATTGATATAATGGAATACTATACTACTCAACCATCATAAAAGATGAATTGTTGTCCAGAAATGGATAGAATTGTAAGAAATTATATTGAGTGACATATTCCAGACACAGAAATTTAGACATCATATGTACTCCCAAACAAGTGAATACTTTTTCCAAATCCACTTAATGACATACTCAAAGGGAATCCCTGTAATAACCACTGTAATCCAAAGGAGTATAAACAGGAGAGAAAGGAAAAGAAAACCTAAAAAGAAAGGAGACAAAAGAACACACTTCAATAAAAATTATTTCATGGTCATGTACTGCATGTAAGTAGTGAGACCTTATGCAGTTCACTCTCACTTATCTTCCTGTTAACTTGGGACTGAACGTGTTTGATCTGCCCAGTCTGGGAGGGTGTATGGACTAGCAGTTAGATGGTAGCCAACCGGCAAACAGGAGACTGACCCCCTCACTGCTGTGTCCACTCTTATTCTTCAACCTACCTTTGAGTCTCCTCTTATATTAAGACCTTTCTTGAAACTGTCTTTTATCTTTGATTAGGAGATGACCTTGACAACCAATCAGGATGCAGCCAAGGACAGTGTACAAGCACCAAAACTGAAAACATCAACCAACCATAATTCAGAACACCAAAGACCCTATAATATTCACCCAAATTCAGCCAAATCTCTCCCCATCCTAAAGCTCAGGGAAACATTTGGAAGAGGGGATGGCAAGATTGTAAGAGCCTGAAGATGGGGAGGACCAATGATTCGCAAGATACTCCACACAAGTCAGGGCTGCAGCAGCATGCATGACCTGTTCAATGGCTAACATGTCAAAAAAAAAAAAAAACAAAACAGATCACAGGGAATAAGGCCTCATGCAGTAGGATTCTCAGAGGCAAGAGGTTAAGCAGTCAATAAACTTCCCACAATTTGTCAGCCCAAGAAAGGGTCCTAAGTTATAACACTGAGTCCTGAACTCTCACTAGTGTAGAGAACTCAGAGGGAAATTCAGCAGATGCTCTAGAGGATGGGAGGGAGAAAGCAGGAAGCACCAAGAGAAGAGGAGGGAAGGAAAAGAGGTGAAAGAGAGAGGGGAGAGTGGGAAGGCAGAGAGAGTGCAATAGAAAAAAGCAGGGGGAGAAGGGAGGGAGGAGAGAAAAGTAAGGAGTATCTACTAAGTTTGTATAACTAGGCCAAAAAAGTAATAATTTCTTTTTAAAAAGACATGCATCTGTAAATAGTGAGATATATAGTAAAGCTCACTCTCACTTCCTTTCCTGGTCACTTGCAACTGAACAGGTTTGATCTCACCAATCAGGGAGGGTATATGGATGAGCAGATAGATGGTAACCATCTCACCATTGGGCCACTGACCCCTCCTCACTGCAGTATCCTACTCCTATTCTTCATCTACCTTTGAGTCTCCTCTCATATTAATGTCTTCATTTAAATAGTCTTTTATCTTTGGGTAGAAGGTGACCTTAGATACCAATCATGATGAAGCCAAGGTCAGTGCAGGTAAATCGAACTAAAAATAACAACAAACCTCCTTCGCCATCAGGGAAATGCAAATCAAAACTTCCCTGAGATATCATCTCACCCCAGTCAGGATGGCAAAAATCCACAATACAAACAACAACAAATGCTGGAGAGGATGTGGAGAGAGGGGAACTCTCCTACATTGTTGGTGGCAATGCAGGCTCATACAGCCACTCTGGCGAGCCGTCTGGAGATTCTTAAAGAAATTAAAGATTGAAATGCCATATGACCCTGCTATCCCACTTTTGGGAATAACCCCCCAAGCAGCAGAGGTTCGCCTCGATAGCACAAGCTCGACCATGTTCATAGCAGCACTGTTTACAATAGCAAAATCATGGAATCAACCTAAATGTCCAACAGTTGACGAGTGGATAAGGAAACTGTGGTACATCTATACAATGGAGTACTACTCAGCCATCAAAAATGATCAATTACTGGAATTTGCTGGGAAATGGATGTCATTAGAAAGAATTATATTAAGTGAAGTATCCCAAACCCAGAAAATTAGGCGCCGTATGTACTCCCTAATAGGTGGCTCCTAGTACCAAACTCACCCAGCCCACATTGGGACACTCAAAAGTAAACCTATGTAACACAGTAATTGTAAGGATTATGAACAAGAGAGATGGGTTAGGAGGGCCACACCAGAAACAAGGAGAGAGGAGACCATGTTACAGCAAAGAAAATAGGCCTCCATCAAGGTCTGCAAGGGGTGACATACAGTGCCCAGCAGAATGGAGTGAAGGGAATTGCAGGAGCAGCAAAACTGCAAAAGAAAATCAACAAACCACAATCCAGAACTTCAGAGACTCTATATCAATCACATAGAACTAGGACAGCCTAATCTCTCCCCATTCTGGAGCTCAGAGACATTTGCGGAAGAGGGGGCGGTAAGATTGTAAGAGCAAAAGGATGGGAGGAGCAACGATTTGCAAGATTCTCAACAATAGTTGAAATAACAACAAACCATAATTCAGAACACTAAAGGCCCTACAACAATCATTTGGAACCAAACCAACCAAATCTTTCCCCATCCTAAAGCTCAGAAACTTGAAAAAAATGAGGATGACAAGATTGTAAAGCCTAAAGATGGGAAGGAGGCCAAACAATATGCAAGATACTACAAACAAGTTAGGGCAGAACTGGACTTTTCCTAACCTGCACAATGGTTGACATGTCAACATCCCCCAAAGTCTAGCATGGATCACAGGAGAGAAAGTTCCAGGCAGTAGGATCCTTAGATGCAAGGGATTAACAGTCACAAAAGAGTTCCCATGCTAATGGGGAGCCTAACAATGGGCTCCAGGCTATGCCACTGAGTTCTTAGCCCTCACTAAGGAGGAGAACTCAGAGGGAGGTTTGACTTTCACACAAAAAGATGCTCTAGAGGATGGTGGGAGAAAGGGGGAGGCACTGGAAGAGGGTGAGGAAGGGAGGGGGTGAGAAGAAGAGGGGAAAAGGGGAATGTGCAAGGGGTACGACTGGGGAAGGGAGGAGAGAGGAAGATAATAGGTGTACCTGTTGAGCTTGTATGATTAGGAAAAAAAATAAAATGTGGGAGAAAAAAAGTCATGCACCAAAAAAAAAAAAAAAAATTGGTACTCCAAGCCAATGGGAAGAGGACACAAGCAGGAGTTGCCATCTTAATATCATAAAAAATAGACTTCAAACTAAAGCAAACCATATCAGTTGTGAATGGATACTACATCTTAGTAGAAGGAAAATTCCAGCCCAATCTTACAATCTTAAACATTTGTGCACCAAACATGGAAGCACCCAAATTCGTCAAATAACACTACAGGAGACAAAACAATGAATCCACCTTAACACAGTAGTAATAAGAGATTACAAAACCCCACTCATACCAGTAGACAGGTCAACAGGCCAAAAGCTAAGTAGAGAAACATTGGAATTAAATGAAAAGATAAATCCAATGGACCATAAAGGTATCTACAGAACATATAATCCAGACACTAAAGAATACACATTGTACTCAGCAGCTCATAGGACATTCTCAAATATAAACCACATCCTAAGACAAAAATCAAGCCTCCATATATACAGAGAAATTGAAATCATTCAGAGCATACTATCTGATCATCAAGGAACAAAGGAAACAGTAGAAACTACACACACTCATGGAAGCTAAATAACTCATTTTTAAATGAGGAACTGGTTAAAAATGAAATAAAACAAGAAATTAAAAACTTGCTAGAAGCCAATGAAAATGAAGGCATAACTTATCAAAATCTATGGATTAGCAGATGCTAGACTTTGTGAGGTCAACAGTGTGTTGGACAATGCACAGGGCATGCAAAGTCCAATTATGATTGCTTCAGCCCTAACTAGTATAGAGTATCTTCATATCATTGCTCCTCCCATCCTTCTGCTCTTACACTCTTACCGCCCCCTCTTCTGCAAATTTCCCTGAGCTTCAAGATGGGGAGAGACTAAGCTGGCCTAGTTCTAGGTGGTTGATATAGAGTCTCTGAAGTTCTGGATTGTGGTTTGTTGGTTTTCTTTTGCAGTTTTGCTGCTCCTGCAATGCCCTTCACTCCATCCTGGTGGGCATTGTATGTTACCCCCTGGCCAGAGACAAAAAGCTGTTAGAGTCTTGTGATAAAAGCACATTCAAAGGTAGATGTAATAAAAGTAGGAAACCATACTAATGGAGGGGTCTATCACCCATTTGCAAAATTGTTACTTTTTATCTGCCAGACTATATGCCCTCCTCTTCTGGTGAGATCACTCCCCCTCATACTGAAAGCAACTATTTTTTTATTTATTTTTTTAAACATTTTTTATTATCTCCGCTCATACAAACTTAATAGGTACACCAGTTCCCTCCCTCCCTCCTCCTCCACCCGACCCTTCTGCTCACCCTCCCCTCACCCCTCCCTCCCCATCCCCCAGTGCCCCCCCCCAATCCCCAGAGAATCCTTTAATGAGCATGCCAAACTCTCCTCTGGGTCCTCCTCTCCTATGACGTACAAGGACCCAGAGGCATTTCCCTGAACCCTTTCCTTTGTTCCCCTTTAGCATAGGAACACTATTTTGGCTGTCAATCCCTTGCCTCCAAGGATCTTGGTGCTTTTAGCAAATGCTAGATTTTGTGGGGTCAATAGTGTGTTGGACATTGTGCAGGGCATGCAAAGTCCAATTATGATTGCTTCATCTCCAGCTTGTGTGGAGTATCTTGCTTATCATTGCTCCTCCCATCCTTGTACTCTTACACTCTTACCGCCCCCTCTTCCTCAAATTTCCCTCAGCTTCAGGATGGGGAGAGATTAGTCTGGCCTAGTTCAAGGTGGTTGATATAGAGTCTCTGAAGTTCTGGATTGTGGATTGTTGATTTTCTGAAAGCAACTTTAAGAGGAAAGTTTATAGCACTAAATTCCTACATCACGAAAAAGGAAAGATCCCAAGTAAATGACTTAACATTAAACCTGAAATCCTTAGGGATAAAAAGGAGCAAACCAATTTCAAAAATACCCCACAGGAGGAAATACACAAAATATGAGCAGAAATCAATGAATTGCAAGTGAAAAAATACCAAAAAATTCAATGAAGCAAAAGCTGTTTTTTTGAAAGGATAAACAAGATTGACAAGCCTTTAGCATCACTAAACAAAAAAAGAAGAGAAGACACTCAAATCCACAAAACAAATGAAAAGGAGGAAATTACAACACATACTAGAGAAATTCAGAGAATCACAAGGACCTACTTTAAGATCGTATAGTCTCTTAAATTGGACAATCTAAAGGAAATGGATGAATTCCTAAACATATACTATTTACAAAAATTAACTCAAGATGACTTAGCTATATTAAAATGGTGATTACAAGAGATGAAATTGAAATAGTAATTATAAGTCTGCTAACTAGAAAAAGCCAAGGACCAGATGCATTCAATCTAGAATTCCACCAGGCCTTCAGAGAGGAACTAACATCACTACTCCTCAAATGATTCCATAAAATAGAGAAAGAATGAATAATCCCAAACTCTTTGTACAAAGTCAGTATCACTAGTTCCAAAGCCAAACGAAGATACATCAAAGAAAGAATTAAATAACAATCTCACACATGAACACAGATGCAAAAAAAAAACCTCTATAAAATATTATCAAACAGAATCCCAAAACATACCCAAAGGATCATACACCATGATAAGTTGGGTTCATACCAGGAATGCAAGGATGATTTAACATAAGTAAATCAATAACTGTGATAAATCATATCAAGAGACTCAAAAACCAAATCATGTGATCTTAACAATTGATGCAGAAAAGGCATTTGACAAAATCTAACATCCCTTCATGATAAAAGTTTTGGAGAAAACAATAATGGAGAGGATTAATATTGTGAAAATGACCATTCTATCCAAAACAATATGCAGATTTAATGCAATTCCAATTAAAACCCCAATGCATCCTTTCTGCTTCAGGCCCCACTGGGCTCCCTACTCCAGTGAGTAAGGGAGGGAAGGCCCATAGGTGATGCCCCAGACTCAAGATCATCTGCAGATTCCATGAACAAGTCAGCCCTTTATGCCCCAGACCTCAGTGGGCTCCCTGCTGTTTTCTGTAAGCCCAGAAAGGCCCCTAGGCCATGCTGTAGGCCCCACGCTATTGGCTGGTCAACCTAGCTGACCAGCCTTTTCTGCTCCAGGTCCCAGAAGGCTCCCACCTCCTTCATATAAGGTCATGGCAGCCATGAGCCTAGCAGCCTCAACCAAGACACCTACCCATCCTCCTGTGCTGTTCTTCTTCCTTCTCAACTTCATGCTTTCTTTCTTCTCACCATCCACCATAATCATTTAAGAACTTTAAAGTTTTCAAGAATTCAACAAAATCCAGAGAAAACCCAAGCAACGTGATAAAGGAATAGCACCATACATCTGAGGATTACTGAAATTATCCCATCAATGGGGGAGAATCTTCACTTCTAGCTCTGAGAAAAACACACCCTTTTAAGTTCCTGTTACTCTCAATTGTTAGTCACCATATTGTAAGAATTCCATGTAGCCTATCCAAAAACTCATGCAACTTCAGGGACTATAACACTCACCCTCACACATCATCAAGGAAGTAGACATAAAAAGTGCACTACTGAACTAATCTTCAATCCTTGTCTACTAAACTACCTTAATTTGGGGCTGGAGAGGTGGCTCAGGGGTTAAGCCTCCGCCTTGCAGGCGGAAGGTCCTGAGTTCCGATTCCATATCCCACGTATAGACGCCAGGCTGAAGCGGGGGCGGCCTGCGCTTCTGGTCCTGGTAGGGCGGAGCCTGTGAATCTCGGGGCAGAAGGAGGTGGAGGAGTCCATGATGGTTTGCGAATTTGTCCGTGGTTCTACACATACACAGACACACACACACACACACAGACACACACGCGCGTGCACATACACACGCACATGCGCACAGTTGAATAAATAATAATAATAATAATAAAAAACTTACCTTAATTTATGTACTAACAGTTCAATAGCCTCAACTAGGAAGCAACACCAACACCAGACAGGCATATCCAACTCCAAAGCAAACACTAGCAATTACTGCTCAAGTGTAGTAATACTGTCTAACATAGATCAGTCAAAAATACACTTCAAGAAATGCATCACAGATAAAACAAAAGTGCCCAAGTCACAACACAAATCCGTGAGAAACAAAAACTAAGACAACAAATCTCTGACCAAAAGCATCAACACCATCAAGACGAAAGCCAACAGAACAAACTCAAAAAATAGTCATGAAAGCCATACCCATGATAATGATTTTCAAAGCCTGATCTTTGCTGTGATCAAAACAACGAAAGAGTAAGTGTGGGAGGAGTTAAATAATTGCATCAACCACTTTGAACAGGAACACAACAGGCACTTGGAGATGAGAAAAGAATTTGAAGATACAAAAATAAGCATAGAGCAGTTAAAACAAACTCAAGCAGAGTTCAAATTTGAACTAAAAGACAAGCTATGGCAAATAATAGTCAAAATGCTACACATACTAGACAAAGAGAATGTGCTAAGATCATCAAGAAAAAAAACATCACGTTTAAAGGTAAACCTATTAAAATAACAAATGATTTTTCAATGGAACAGTAAAAGCCAGAAAAGCTTGGATAGATGTACTTCAAGAATTGAATGAGTACAAATGTCATCGCAGGCTGATATATCCAGTAAAACTATCAGTCATGAATCTAGGTGAAAGAAAAATTTTCACACCATAAAGACAAGTTGAAGACTTTCATGAAAACCAAACCTGGCCTTCAAAAAATATTAGAAAAGATGCTCAAGCTTGAGGAAAATAACAACCATATCCAAAAGGATAGAAGGGAAATAGAATACCACCACAGACGACAAGCTGAGTACATATGTGGAAGCCATTAAACACAAAAAATTCCAAGAATCAAAAACAGTTTCTCCACGATAACACTAAAAGTCAATGGTATTTACTCACCAATCAAAAGACAAAGGTTACAAACATGGATTACAAATCATAACCCACCCATCCGCTGGCTTCAGATACACATCTCACTAAAAAAGATATTCACATTCTAAAAGTAAAAGGTTTGTCAAAACTACTTTAAACTAATGGAACAAGAAAACAAGCAAGGGATATAGCAATTATGGTATTTGAAAATGTGGACTTTAAAGAAAATCTTAAGAGATGTTGCAGTTTGCCTGCATGATTGCTGATAAATGACCATCAGATGGCTTAAGATAACAAGGGGTTTATTTCCTTATGACTGTCCAGTCACAGTTCAGAGTCCAGCTTTGTGGGAGAGCACACACGAATACCAGGGCCAAGGAACTGACCATACCATCACCACGTAACAGCTGAGAAATGGACAACCCTTACTTGCCAGCACAGCATGTCTGGCCAAGTATACAAAAGGATGCCAACTTCCTCAACTGGCTCTCAGTATTTTATTCAACAGTTCAGGGCCTAGTCACACCCACCATAGACTGGGTCTTCCCCACCAGCTAGACAATCTTTTGCAGGTTTGCTCTGGGTTTAACTCAACTACTAATTCCCTACAAATGTACCCTCAACATCAAGTTGACTGCCTGTGGCTGTCTATGACAAGAGATACAGAAGGATTCTACATGTTGGTGAACGGAACAATTCATCAGGAAGACCACAATACTGAACATATATCTACTTAATATGGGCTCCTCCACATTCATTAAACAAACACTACCACATCCAAAACAATAAACTGACCACAAATGATAACACGTGGAGATTTCAGTACCCCACTTTCAACATGGGCTAGATGGGGGGTGAAGAGGGTGGGCACGGAGAAAGGAAGGTAGGGGGAGAAAGGAAGGGAAAAAGGGGAGGGAGCAAGGGGATGAGAGGGGTGGAGGGAGGGAGGGGAATGGGTACTATTACTTTGTAGAGTGGGGAAATAAAAAATAAATATAAAAAAGAAAAATTGCATTCTTATGTTTTTATTCTCCTTTGAGTCCCACAATTTCTTCACCATTTTATAATATGGGGATATTTTTTCCAAGACCTTGGAGTGATCCCTTTTTAATGTAGTTTTGAAAGAGGAGAAGGTCACGATTTCCAGATGGCTCGGCCTGTGAAGACACCGTGCAAAACCGATGAACTAAATTTGATCCCTGGAGCAGAAAGGTGGAAAAGAAGGAACTGACTTCCAAAAGTCGCTTCAGGTTTTTGTTTTGGCACTCTTATCTCCTCTCTTCTCTTTATCTCGATCTCTCTCTCTCCTCTCTCTCTCTATCTCTCTCTCTCATCTCTCTCCTCTCTCTCTCTCTCTCGCTCTGTCTGTCTCTCTCTGTCTCTTTTCCCTGTGTGTAGAAATGTTCTCTCTCTGTAGAAACCTGCAGAAAGTAGTACTTAGGATGCTATCTCATCTTCTTACCTTCTTTCTAGTAATCACAGCTCTTCCCTTGGACCCTGCAACCTCATCCTCATAACTTCTGTGCATTCCTGTATCTAAAAAAGCTTTCAAGAAGTGGGGGAGACATTTCACTCTTCTCCCAATAGGACACCATTATATTAGCCCATCAATTCAGCCTTGACTATATCTCTACCTCGTCTCTGTGTTTTTTTTTCTTTATCCTCTGCATTTTCCTTCACCTTCAGAGCTTCTTGGGAACATGTCATACTCTGACATGAATTTTTGTTGTATTGAGTAAGAAAGAAAAGGATGAGGGATTTAGAAACTTAGATCTCTCTTCCCCATGAATGAAATTAATGAAGATAAATAAATGAGTAATTATCCCATATGATTTTGTCCCTGTGAAAGGCCATGACCCTACTATCTAACGCACATATCAATTAGCAATCATTGATGGCTTGATTACAGTAACCTTCTCTGCAGTCCCCGGTCTGTACCTCCCATTCCTCATCCCACTATCTTGCCATACTCAAAAAATACTCCTAATTTTGAATGAGGAGAGTTGCGCTAAATCAATTCAATTGCTGTAATTTTGACCTTGTTCAACACACTTGAATAAAGTCTTCTCTGCCTTGATTTCACCCAGAGAAATTTTTATTTAACCAGTAGCACTGTATGCTTTATATTTCTTACATATAGCTTTAACTAACAAAAAGGAAATATAACAAAACACACTAGAAGATCTTTTGCTCCTCGATACGAAAGAAGGATGACTTTAAGATCCTTGAAAATGTCCAATAATAATCTGATCTGTAGTCTTCATATTTACTCATGATATTTTATTTCATTTCTCCCTAAAAAAACCTTGTGTGTAACATAATTTGCATGTGTGTGATTCACACTGCATGAACATCCAAACAAAAGAAATATATGAATAAAGGTGTATGTTGCTGTTGCCTCATGATTGCTGATAAATGGCCATCAAGCTTAGAGAACAAGGGGTTTATTTTTTTTATGCCAGTCGTCAATCAGAGTCCAGCTTTGTGGGAGAGCACACCAACATACCAGGGCCAAGGAACTGACCCACCATCCACATAAGCTGAGAAAGAGACAACCCTTACTTGCAGCACAGCATGTCTGGCCAAGTATACAAAAGGATGCAAAAAAGAAGAAATAGTGGATGTTAAAATGGTTGAGTTTTGGAGACAAGGAAGATGAGTTTGGAGATGAGGATGATGAAGATGATGAAGAAATGCCTGAGGGGACAGGATGGAAAACGGCTCTAGTGATGGTGAAACAGAAGAGGAAATGCTAGAATGATGGGGTACAAATGTGTGTTAAAAGACAAAAGCTTGCGGAAGAGATAGTGAGGAAGATCTGCCAGCATTGCTGATAGTGATGATGATCTTGAGAGGAGTGCAGGAGAAGAGTGGGCGGCCAGGCTCAGCAGCAGTGGGAGGCCCTGACAGCGCCATGTTGGCAGATGGCCTATGCCCTGCAGGAGCTGGCTGGGACCTAGGAGGGGGGTTCTCCTGCCTGGTGGGGGTGTCCCCAGATGACATTTCCATGTTCTGGTGGCGGGAGGTGCTGGAGAAGGAGTTGGATAAGAATTCGTGGATGTGAATCTGCTGCTGGGCGAGAGATGGCTCTGGACCAGGCAACATCACTTATGAGGGGTGGCAGAAGATGAACCTGTCCAATATTTTTTGAACATCACACATTGAAGGACAGAATATCTAAATATTTGATAGATTTACTTCAGCTTTACCTTCCAAATCATAAGCAAGAGAAGAAGAAGAAGCATGTATATGGATGTGATGCTCAGCTAAGTAAGTAACG